>ML664161.1:21706796-21736886 GCA_007570785.1 Antilocapra americana
TTGCTATTTCTCCCAGCAATCTTGATTCCAGCTTGTGCTTCCTCCAGCCCAGCGTTTCTCATGATGTACTCTGCATTTAAGTTAAACAAGTAGGGTGACAATATACAGCCTTGATGTATTACTTTTCCTATTTGGAACCAGTCTGTTGTTCCATGTCCAGTTCTAACTGTTGCTTCCTGACCTGCATACAGATTTCTCAAGAGGCAGGTCAGGTGGTCTGGTATTCCCATCTCTTTCCACAGTCTGTTGTGATCCACACAGTCAAAGGCTTTGGCATAGTCAACAAAGCAGAAATAGATGTTTTTCTAGAACTCTTTTGCTTTTTCAATGATTCAGCGGATGTTGGCAATTTGATCTCTGGTTTCTCTGCCTTTTCTAAAACCAGCGAACATCTGGAAGTTCACGGTTCAGGTATTGCTGAAGCCTGGCTTGGAGAATTTTAAGCATTACTTTACTAATGTGTGAGATGAGTGCAATTGTGTGGTAGTTTGAGCATTCCTTGGTATTGCCTTTCTTTAAGATTGGAATGAAAACTGACCTTTTCCAGTCCTTTGGCCACTACTGAGTTTTCCAAATTTGGTGGCATATTACGGGCAGCTGCGATGGTGCACACTCACGGCCAAGAGGAGCTACCCCACATCCGAAGACAAGAGTGGCAGCTGAGAGGAGCTACCCCAAGTCCGAGGTCAGGGGCAGCAGCCGGGAGGAACCATCCAACACCCGAGGTCAGGGGTGGCGGCCGGGAGGAGCTACCCCATGTCCAAGGTAAGGAGCAGAGGCTGCGCTTTGCTGGAGCAGCCGTGAAGAGATGTCCCACATCCAAGGTAAGTAGCCATAATCTTACCACAAAATAGAACAATTATTTACTTTTTTCCCATATATTCTCTGCTCAGTGGTGACTTTTTCACAAATGTAACTAAAATAGAAATGACTGCTGCTGCTGCTGCTAAGTCACTTCAGTCGTGTCCGACTCTGTGTGACCCCATAGACAGCAGCCCACCAGGCTCCCCCGTCCCTGGGATTCTCCAGGCAACGACACTGGAGTGGGTTGCCATTTCCTTCTCCAATGCGTGAAAGTGAAAAGTGAAAGTGAAGCCGCTCAGTCGTGTCCCACTCTTAGTGACCCCATGGACTGCAGCCCACCAGGCTCCTCCGTCCATGGGATTTTCCGGGCAAGAATACTGGAGTGGGGTGCCATTGCCTTCTCTGAGAAATGACTGAACATGATTTTAAAAAGATATTAAGCTCTCTATCTTAATCAAGAACCTGCCTTCATAAAAGAAAAAAAGAAGCCTCCAAATTTAGGAATTCCTACTTGGGAGAAATTTACTGTATAAAATTCAAATTTCCAAGACATGTAAAGCAAATATGTAACCCAAGTTTTGATCCTCATAGAATTGCAGTCTCCCTGCTGTTTCTTAGACTCTCCAGATGAGGGCTCTGCCCACCTTTCTCATTGAAGCCTATAAAGTACCTGAGACTGGTTTCTCAAGATGGGGCCCCTAGCAGTTCCCTCCCTGAACACGTGGACTGGGGGATCTTGGTGCTGAAAAGAGTGTGAAATTGGCCAAATCCCTTGCCTTCTCTGAGCCTCAGTTTCCTCATATATAAAATAAGGATGGTAATACTACCTCACAGGGATTTAGTGAGAGCTACATTAACCACTGTCTGTAATGTGCTTGGTTCAATAAATAAAGGCTGTTATTATTATGTTCCAAGGATGCATTTGAAAAAGTCACTTCCCTGGTGGTCCAGGGATTAGGATTCTGCACTTTCACTGCTGAGGGTTCAAATTCAATCCCCGGTTAAGAAACTAAGACCCCATAAGCTGCATGGTATGGCCAAAAAGAACCCCGACACCTTCCCTATTTATCTGCACAGTGAGCCAGCCCATAAGACAATCGCCAGTTTCAGATGACCTTCTACATGGTCCTCTATGAATGAGGCCAAGAGACAATATAAGTGTCCAGAAGATAAAAGGACCCAGGAAACATCTCCTGAGTAAATGAATGAAATGAGTCTTAAAAGCTTTTGCTTAAATTAAAAGGTTTGGTGATATCCCCTCTTTTTCTTGATTATAGAAGTAACAGAAGAAAAAATTATTAGTTCTTTTAAAAGTATATATATACAACAGCACAGAAAACTGACAAGGAAAGAGAAGCTTTAGAGAGGATTTATATCCCTTCCACCCAAGGGGCAATCTAACTTATTTTGACATGCTTCTTTTTCATTATTTTGACATTGTTGTGCTAGTTGTATACTCTATATGATCTTATAAAATAAACTTTATCTTTTCCACTTAGTGCATTATAAACGTTTCATTTAATGTTTCATAAATAACTTCAATACTTGAATAATGTTTTATTATATGGGAATATTTAACAATTTCTCCATCACTGGTCTTTTAGGATTTTTCCAATTTTCTATTGTAAAATATATTTTCTGAGTGTCAGAAACATAAATATATATGTTTGTGTATATATGTATATTATGAGCTCAGAAAAGAACAGAAATGTATGTGTGTGAGTGGGTGCCTTTGGGCATGGGATGGTTGGGATGTGGCAGGGATTTGGACTTTTATGTCACATATTTCCTTCCTGCTTTAAATTGTTTACAGTGAGCAGGGATGTCTTTTGTAATTAAATGTTTAAGCAAACCTAGAGACTGTCATACTAAGTAAAGTAAGTCAGACAGAGAAAGAGAAATCTGGTATGATAAAAAAGAAATGATACAAATGAACTTATTTACAGAACAGACTCACAGACTTAGAGAACAAACTGATGGTCACCAGCCGAGAGGAATGAGAGGCAGGGACAGTTAGGGAGTTTGGGATCGACATGTACACGCTACTGTATTTAAAATGGATAACAAGGGTTCCCTGGTGGTACAATGGATAAGAATCCACCTGCCAATGCAAGGAACACGGGGTTCTATCCCTGGTCGGGGAGAACTCCACATACCGTGTGGGGCAACTAAGCTCTAAGCCGACATGCCTAGCGCCTGTGCTTCACCACAACAGAAGCCACCACAATGAGCAGCTTGCACACCACAGCGAGAGCAGCTGCCACTCACCTGCGCACAGCAGTGAAGACCCAGCCCAGACCGTAAATACAGTTGTTTAAAAAATAAAATGGATAACCAACAAGGACCTACTGTATAGCACAGAGAACTCTGCTCAGTTTTATATAACAACCTAAATGGGGAAAGAATTTGGAGGGGAAAAAAGAGGGAAGGAAGGAGGAGAGGGAGGAAAGGAGGGAAGGAAGGGGGAAAGAAGTGGGGAAGGAAAGTAGAAGGAAAGAAAATTTCTGCACCAGTTCCATTTGTAAAGAGTCTGAGAGATGAAAAGCCACAAAGCAACATGTTCCTTTATATCTTTCACAGGATAAAAACACGTACAGTTCCATGATTAAAAAGTTGATATATTTGGAATTTCACTTCTCTGAACAAAAAGTAAAGTAGCAAGTTGCAAATAATCCTAGCCCAACTTACTGATTGATTTTGGATTCTGTTGTGTTTCCAGCTTTGTCTTTCAATTTGATTGTGATGGATCCTCTTCTTACGTTCTTATTCCAGGTTATAATATCCACAAAGTAATGATATACTTCAAAACAGGGAGAAAGCATGGTGTGAGAGAAATATTCCCAAATGCTTTCCTGAATGTTCAGTTCCTAAAAATCTGACCTGCCTAATAACTAGGTCTCTTTTTCACTTCCTCTCTAGTTTTTCTGCAAAGATTCAGGGCAGAATTTTCCAATATTTCTCTCTATTCTCTTTGGTAAAGATGGTCTGAGTGATGGCAGAACTCAATGGTATCCAGTTGCCATGTTCAGGCACCACTCTTGGATCAGTGTTCCCACATTATTGACTGAAGTCTCATGGCCTACTGCCAAGCATGATTGATTCACCACAATTCCTGCCCATTTTAGAATCAACTAAATAGGGGGCCATGTGGAGACCCTCAAGAGCTGACAAGGCCTTCCTCAGTCTGGATCACGTCCACTAGCCCACCCAGCCTCCCTCACCTCTGCCCTAGTCATGCCATACCACCTGCACTGCCATACTCTCTTTTGTCTCTGGGTTTTGTCCCCTTTGCCAATTCATCCTTCAGGTTTTGACTTAATGAACATCCTCGAAGAGGCCTTCAGTGATGCTCAGACTAAGTCATGTCTCTCTCAGAGTTCTTATCATGCTCTGGTATTCTCCCCTGATTAGTCAGCACACTTTACTGTTATTTACAAAATACAAGAAAAATGACAATCAGAAAAGTGGTAAATGAATGTGTATATCCATGCAAATATTGCCTGTGTGATGTCTTCTGGGGTTAAAAAAAAACTAAAATATATTAATGCTACAACAATAACTGGGAAGGGATGATGATTCCTTTGTAATCCCAGCAGAAATACCTATTGATTCCCATTGTTAGCTTGCTTGCTAAGTCACTTCAGTCATGTCAAACTCTATGTGACCTCATAGACTGTAGCCTGCCAGGTGTCCATGGGATTCTCCAGGCAAGAATACTGGAGTGGGTTGCCATTTCCGTCTCCAACTGATACCCATTAATTCCTACTGAATGGACGAGGGCACATAACATGTCCAGAGAACTTTTCTTCCTACCTACTCTTTGCTCCCCAAGGTCAAGAATGATCTGGAAAGATGGGGATCCCACCATGATAGTCAAATTTACTATCTCTGGGTTGGACTTGCAGAGAAGGACGATGAGGCTCAGGGAGATGACAGTCCTACAAGGGAATAACGTCAGCCATGGAGTTGCTATTTCATGGCCTGTTAGTACTCAGGAACTTGCCCCATTTGGATCAGGCAGATACCAAACCCTGAGCTGCCACACATGCTCCAAAAGAGGAGGGAAACCTGGTGATGTGCAACCTGCTTTATAAGGGAGACTCCCAAGGAAAGTGAAAAGGGAGATAAGATTGTAAGATGTACATCTACCCAGGGAAATTCCTACTTGCTTCCTAGGGCATCTAATCATCTGCTGGCCTATTTAGCTTCCATCTTGAATACCCAACATCTCAATGTCTTTAGAAGGTCATTGTGGCTACTTTGGAGCTGGAATTGGCCTATAGATATGGCTGACAGCCAATTTTTCCTAGTCATAACCTCATGTCTCAAGCAAATTTTCTGGAAGATCTTAGTAATTAGAATGGCCATCCAGTGGAGCTAACAACTATGACTTATTGAGATTTTAATTCTTATAACCCAAAAGGTAGGCATGATTGTCCCCATTTTACCAAGCAGAACTTTGAGACTCAGAGAGGTTAAATGTCTTGGACATACAGCTGTTATGTGGTAGAGTCAAGATTCCACCTAGGTCTTTCCAGCTCCAAAGTCCATGCTTCACCATGGCCTTCATGTGCCAAGAAGTAACCAGGAAGCTGAGACTCAGGCATTCCAAAAATGAAAGAGTTGGGCAACAGCAAACAAGCACAGTCACCACTCACTGCAGAAGGGTTTCTCCTCAGCTGTGTCAAAGAATGCTTTAATCATAGGAGGATCCCCCTCCCTTAAATAGTCTTTCCAGGTATCAGCATAATAGCCTATAAAACAAGTCAGAGAAGGGTAACGTCAACATGTGTTCTATGACCATAAAAGCAGTTGACGAGACTGAACAGCAGGTTTGACTGCCACCACCGCCAGGACAATCCCCCTCATACCCACCCCTATGGTGAGGACCTGCAGGGCCACCAGGGCATCTGCCTCCCCAGCAGCCCCCTTACTTTTTTCACAACCCTAGCCCTAAGAGCTGGGGCTTGGAAAAGGATCCTCAGTGACTTTCCCCCTCTTTCTTCTGAGACTATATCACCCAGCCCTGGTTCTCAGTAGCAGGGGTGTGGGGAGTGACACACACTGAAAACTAAAAATGTGCTGTGCTTAGTTGCTCAGTCATGTCCGACTCTTTGCAACCCCATGGACTGTAGTCCACCAGGCTCCTCTCTCCATGGAATTCCCCAGGCAAGAATACTGGAGTAGGTTGCTGTGCCCTTCCCAACCTAGGGATCGAGTCCAGGTCTCCCACTTTGCAAGCAGATTCTTCACTGACTGAGCCACCAGGGAAGTCCTAGACTAAAAACAGCACTGATATTTTTCAGTAATACCTTCATTTTCTAGATTATTTAAAACAGATTCAGGTTTATAGCTAGAGCAGCATCACTTTTGCAAAACAATGCACTGTCTTGAAGAACTATAATTAGGCCCCTAAACTACACAGAACTTGGAATGGCCATGTGACTATGTCAAGAGGCAAGAGAATGCCCTTCTTTGTGACTGTGCCAGCAGGAATGAAGCTAAGGGCTAGCACTGGGGCCTCTCTCTCTCCCCTTTTCCCATTGCTTAGGGAGTGGCCTCTGCATTCTGGGACCCAGGCATCAGTATTTTTTAAAAGCTCTATATTCAAATATACAGTCAAGGTTGAGAACCCCTTGTCTATAGCTGGCCCTGACGTTACCTTGAGTTTTTCCTTTGGGAACAATTAGAAAATTGTCATGACCATTTAGTTGTGAAATCTTTACCACCTGGACTATTTCTACTAACCCGTAACAAATATCCAAATGGCCTCCCCGGTTATTACCCCAGCTCACCCTGTATTTGTGAACATGCACAGAACACCAGAGTGTGATGTGGGAGCATCAACAGACACGACTTGTTAGAAGGGGTCACCCTGTAAGACCCTCCCCCAACAGAGAGGTTGTACGCCAGGGGAAGGGTGTTCCTAACCCCAGGGGAGCAGACTATGTAAGGTGAAACTCTTGTGGAACCTTCTTTTTTTTTGCTAGAATAAAGCATCCAGGGAGGTGGCACTCCCTTCTGGATGAAATCCTATATAGATTGCTTTTCTAACATTCTTTAGTATCAGGTGATTCCAGAGTACCTCACAGAACTACTGGCTAGAAAAAGCTAAGGAAATTAAGATACAGGATATTCAGGCCCATCTTTAGATGGAACACAGGATATTCAGGCTCGTTTTTAGATGGTTAAAATGGTGCTGAGATTCTACCAGAAATTAGCTCTTTGTTAATCAGAGTGGGAAACTGCTGGCTGGACTTACCCGCAACGGGACAGGGCTCCATCTGCGATACGCCACAGTTGACACACTTGCCGTTCCTATAATCCCGGTAGGAGTCACAAGGATACGCAGTGATGACGCAGTTCTCTTTCAAGGAAGAAAGGTACAGGTACACGGACCTCTGGTGGTCACACTTAAAATACTGCATTCCTTGGTTGTAAAAGGAATAATCAGAGAATAGATGTAGCATTTAGTAATAAATAGTGCATCGCATATTGTTTTTTGTTCTTTGTAAAATTTATTTGGCTGCACCAAGCCTTAGCTGTGGCACAAGGGATCTTAAGTTAGCACATGTGGGATCCAGCTCTCCAACCAGGGATCGAACCCTGGCCCCCAGCACTGAGAGCACAGAGTCCCAGACACTGGACCACTAGGGAAGTCCCTAGCATATTGTTCATCCACATAATTATGTCTCTTACACACCAGGCACTGTGCTAATAGCTCCAGTGTACTTGATTCCATTTAATTCTTACAAAACCCGATAGATCAGAATTCATGCTGACAAATGGTACGCAACAAGAAGAGAGGCATGATTATCCCCATTTTACCTGGCAGGACATTGAGACTCAGAGATGTTCAAGGACTTGACTTTGTCCTTCCTTTGTCACTGAAATATCAGGGTAGTCAGAGATCCCTTGGAAGTTTTCAGCAGAAAGAAGCACATTTAAACCAGTAAAGATATCAGAGAAAGAAGGCACTGAGGAGCAACTGGTAGAGAAAGACCCCCAAGGAGGTCAAAGAGAGGAGGTAGCTGTGGAAAAGCATGGAGGGTGCTTCCCCCCAGGGTTGGATAGAGAAATGGATGTAAAGACCAACTTTGTGATCTAAGGTTAGGATAGATAAAAAGGCTCCTTCAGGTGGGACCTTGATCTAGGTACAAAAGTCAAACCTAGCTCAGCTACAAGAGGTGAGGGTTTATAGCTTGGGAGGTATTTGGAATAGAAGCACAAGGAGTGATCATAAGGGAGTCAGCAGGAGATAAGCACGAGGCTTTTCTGGCAATACTGAGGGTGTTGAGGGCCATGGAGAAGTGAGCAAGTTTGCCTGGACCATGTACTCGATCAACAAGAATCCATGACTTCTCCAGAATGTGCCCAAGCAAAGATAGGGGCTCACATGGCAGAGACCTAAGGGCCTGGGGGCACATAGGGTGCTCATGAGAGCAGAGAAGTGGCGGAGGCTCCGGTTCTGCTACAAAGGTGAAAGGTGAAGTGAGAGGAGCTGAATAGGATGTGGCACTGAAAGCCATAAATGGGCAAGAAGAGGCGACAGACAAATGCAGGTTAACTCTTGGTGGGTGACACGTGGTACGATGGTGACAGGAGGGTGATGAAGCACAGAAGAGTTGGAGCTGATGAAAGACTAGAGTACAGAGGTTTGTCCAAAGGTCAGATGGTGAAGTCACGTAGAAATGGGAACTGGGTCCCAAAGATGAGTACTCAAATAAGAATTTTTAGATAACAGACAGTGAACCCCATCAACAGAAGAGTTGTAAGTATGAGCCAGTAGTTGAAGAGGCACTGGGTGCTGGAGTCAGGTCAATGTTTCTTCTTCTTCCAAAGTCTGTGTATGTCCATAGAAGGAGTCAGTGATGGACAAAAAGAAATAAACTGGGCAAAAGAGGGAAGCATGGAGCCAAGCTGGCTGGAGTAAAATCTGACAAATCAGCATTTAATTATTGTTCCTGGAACCTCCAATTGCAGAAACAATGAAGTTAGTAACACCATGGAGGATGTCCTTTAGAAGCAAAGCACATTATCTTTGGCTATTCATGGATGTTGTCACACTATAGCACACAGGACAGGATTTGAAAACAAACCATTTATGGTACAATTAAACACACACTATTTATAGTACAATAATGGTTGCCCTACTTACGCCATTTCATCTGGATCATTTTCAAATTCTACATCATTTCCATGGGACCATATACAGCTATTATTTTTGTACCAAGATCATTTTTTTTTTCTAGAATTATTTCCATGATTGTTTAGTGCAATACAGATTCAGAGCACTTAAGAGTTTTTTAAAAATTCTGTCCCCTCATCACACTTTAATGTTGTCCTCTAACTACTTATTTTGTGAGTTTTTTCTCATTGTAAAACTAACACATGCTCATTCAGAAAGTATAACATAATAGCAAACTATGACCTAAAAATCACCTCAAAATCCAATATCCAGAAATCACCACTAATAATTATTTGGAGCATTTAATGTTTAGTCTTTTTTTCTATACTTACACATGTCCAAATATACACTTAAAAAACAAACTAGGATTATGCTGTTTAATTTTGTCTCTTTTGCACTTTGTAAATATTTCATATTGGAAATATTTTCATTGAACTAACAACATGTTTTTTAAGAATTATATCCCTTTGCTTAGGGTGTGTCATGCTATTTAATAATTTTCCTATGTTGGAGATTTAGATTATTTCTAAAAACTATTATAAATAATCGTGTGTTGAACACCTTTGTACTCTGATTTTTTACTGCATTTTCCATTATTTATCTAGGAGAGATTGCCAGATATGGAATGTCTAAGTCAAAGAAGTACCTTTGCAAGAGAGAGAAATAATTCATAATAGTTTCTAATCATATGGTTATGCTTTTTTAAAGTAGTATATTTAAGTAATAATGTTTTATTTATAATTTATAGTTGGACCACCTCTATCATTTCAGAAAATTTGTTTTCAATTAATAACAATTCCACAGGGCTTCCCTGGTGGTCCAGTGGTTGAGAATCCACCTTGCAATCCAAGGGACACGGGTCCAATTTCTGATCCAGGAAGATTTCACATGCAAGAGAACAACTAAGCCACAACTACTGAGCCTGAGCTCTAGAGCCCATGAGCCACAGCTACTGAACCGAACACACTGCAACTATTGAAGCCAGAGGACCCAGAGCCTGTGCTCTGCAACAAGAGAAGCCACTGCAATGAGAAGTCCCACACACTGCAACTAGAGAAAGCCTGAGCGCAACCATGAAGACCTACCACAGCCAATACATTAATAAATAAGTCTTAAAAAAATAATAACGAAAACAATTTCGCATTGGGATTTCCCTGGTGGTCTGTCCAGTAGTTAAGAACCCACCTTGCAATGCAGGGAATGAAGGTTCCATCCCTCGTGGGGAAACTAATATTCCCACATGCCATGGGGCAACTGGGCCTGTGTGCTACAACTACTGAGTCTGCATGCTCCAAAACTGGAGTGCCTCAGTAGAGAGCCGAGCATCACAGCAAGAAAAGGAAGTCCAAGTGCCACAAAGAAAGATCCCACATGAAGCAAGGAAGATCCGAAACTAAAACCAGAAGCAGCCAAATAAATAAATAAGTATTTTTTTTTAAAAAATCCCACATAGAATGATAATCAGATTTTTAAAATACACCCTTTTAAAACCACTGTTTTGCACCCGGACCGCGCAAAAGCGCGGAGGAGAGGAACTACTCTACCGCGGAGGTCAGGGGCCGCAGTCGAGAGGAGCAACCCCACGCCCCAGGAGCGGAGGCTGCGCGGGCGCAGGAGGGCCGAGAGGAGCTACTCCACATTCAGGGACAGGAGGGGCGGCCGCAAGGAGATACCCCTCATCCAAGGTAAGGAGCAGCGGCTGCACTTTGCTGGAGCAGCGGTGAAGAGATACCCCACGTCCAAGGTAAGAGAAACCCAAGTGAGATGGCAGGTGTTCCCAGAGGGCATCAGAGGGCATCATAGGGCAGACACACTAACTAGGCAGTCTGATCACACGGACAGCAGCCTTGTCTAACTCAATGAAACTAAGCCATGCCGTGGGGGCCACCCAGGACGGTTGGGTCATGGTGGAGAGGTCTAACGGACTGTGGTCCACTGGAGAAGGGAATGGCAAACCACTTCAGTATTCTTGCCTTGAAAACCCCATGAACAATAAAGCTCTGTACTTACCTCCAAATATTGTTTTGGGGCAACCAGGTTGATCCAATCCTCCATTTGGGTAGAAGTCTATGTTTCCTAATGGTTTCTTGTAGCCCAGTGCTAAAAGAGAATATACTATGCTTTCATACTGCTTTGAACTCTTAGCTCATTTGCCTGTAACAGGATATAGGCAGAGATTATTCTTGTCTTATTCTTGTCATTGCTGCTGTTGTTGTCACAATACCTATTTAAATATTTTGTCCAAAGTTAGCCAGATAGTTAACCCATTCCAATATTCTTGCCTGGAGAACTCCCATGGACAGAGGAGCCTGGTGGGCAAAAGTCCATGGGATCAAAAAGAGTCAGACACAACTGAGCGACTAAGCACAGCGCGGCAATCAGATAGCTAGAAAGCAGGGATTTCCAAGTAAGAGACTAGGAAGCTGGTAACAGAATTTATGTCTGATATTTCTGAAAATGAGAGTTTTGGCCCTCATTCACTGTATCACTGATAAAATGAGAAGTTTCATGTTTATATTTGGCTGAAACACTCTTATTGCTGGGTTCTTTCTGAGCCTCTAATTGCATTTGTGTAAGTGTTAATGAATAAGAAACAGGAACTCTTCACTTAGTAGGAGAAACCCTTAAAATTGGGGGATCTAGGATGGTTAAAAGATTGAAAAAAACTCTTCTAGAAAATGGAGACCTAGAAAATTATAGATAGATTTAATAATTGCTTATTCTGTTTAACCTTGTAACTCCAAAGTAATCAAAAAATCCTTGATTAAAAGATTATATATATGAATGTATGTATATATATGTATACACACATATATAGTGTATGGTTGCAATAATAATCTGCGCGCATGCTCAGTTATGTCTAACTCTTTGCAACCCTATGGACTAGAGCCTGCCAGGCTCCTCTGTCCATGGGGATTCTCCAGGCAAGAATACTGGAGTGGGTTGCCATGCCCTCATCCAGGAGACTTTCCCAACCCAGAGATCCAACCCTCATCTCTTCCGTCTCCTGCATTGCCTGGCGAGTTCCTTACCAGTAGCGCCACCTGGGAAGCCCACTATTATATACTGAGACACTATATGTGTCTGTGGGTGTGACACTAGGGGTTTTATACAGTTTTCTCTAGTATTCACAATGTCTGAAGCGCAACCATTGGTAAATTCAGATGAAGATTCTGGGGCTCAGAGGACTTAAGGAACAAACACGACGCCACCAGAAAGAACAACTTATACTTGTTCCCTCATTTACTTTCTTTCCAAGAACAAAAAATAAATTACTCTGTGACATCCAGAATTAAAATGGCATTGAGGTACTGTATCCAAATTAGATAACACTTCACACACTACATAGTAAAACAAGCTGTTTCCCAGAGACATTTACTCTAAGGCACACAATACGGCCCCAGAGTGCCCATGATAGCCAGTAAAGGGTTTTTCAGGTGGTTGTATCACAAACGGGATGTACTACTGAATGACCACTCTGTCATTCTGTCCCCTCTGCCCTCCCTAAGTGCCTACTCCAGCTCCCCTCCCAGACATCTGGATATAAAGACCCATCTTTAACATCAGCCCAACCCCCACGTTATGTAACCAGTATCGGAAATGAAATCAACACCATCAAAGACAGAAATAGCCAGGAAGCTCTACAGAGAGCTGGAGAGGTATAGGCAGTTCAGAAATGCTCTGTGTGGGGACTTCCCTGGTGGTTCAGTGGCTGAGACTCTGCACTCCCAGTGCAGGGAGCCCAGGTTCATTCCTGGGTCAGGGAACTAGATCCCACATGCCACAACCAAGACCCAGAGCAGACAAATAAATATATAATTTTTTTTTAGGAAATGATCCCACATGCCACAACTAAGATCTGAAGCAGCCAAAGAAATAAATATATAATTTTTTTTTTTTTTTAGGTAATTTTCTGTGCAGAGAGACACAATGCTTAACTTAATCTTTTAACTTAAGGAAATAATGAGAAAGAACAAACAAACAAAAAAAAAACAGAAAATCATGCATCCAAACGGAGTTGCACTTATGGAAACATTTGTCCATGGTGTGCAAACCAGCCTCTCCTTGATGGGTCAAGACAATCACTTTACAAATAAGAGATGATGAGAAGGGCACCCCCACTCCTTCAGGAGGTCCTAGATGCCTGCATAAAGCCACTTCCCTTCAATCTTCCTGTAGATTTGGAAGCCTGCCCCATAGGTAAAGAGGGAATCTGGAGGAACCTGATCCGCCTCTGCATGAGCATCCCCACAGGGAGAGACTCTTTGGGAGTTTGGGGGGGGGGGGGGGGGGGTCACTGACCCACAAGGACAGGAATGTTACCGTCTGTGTCAGAATGGATAACGTCAACGAATTGTGCGTCTCTGGGATCTAATCTGTCCTCCGGAGGTCTTCCGTTGAATAAAGGGCCTGCAGGGTCCAGACCTGGAAGGAAAACAGAGTTGACTTGGCAGCCCCACGCCATGAGTCACCTGCAGCCAGGCTTTTGATCCTCCCGGTGAGGATGGCTCACAGGCTGCCGGGCACCCTCAGTGGTCAGGCACTCACATTCCCATCCTGCTGTGTCAGACTCCTTTCCACCACCCCATAGCCTTTTCCCACAGTGGTGGTGGTTACCCTTGCAGTACCTCCTTGAGAACGCATCCAGACTCCCTCCAGAGGTGTACCTTTTTCTTTTTGCCGCACCACATGGTCTGTGGAATCTTAGTTCCCCGACCACCACTGGCCTGCCAAGGAATTCCCTGGAGGTATACTTGTGTGGGCCTCCAACAGTAGGGAGTGCACAGACAAATGGGGACCAGCGACGGGGATAAACTGGTTCCTCAGGAAAAAAGCATCCAAGGGTGCATATAAAAAGTTAACACAGTACTTAAGCTTATCCCATTTTAAATAACGTAGAACTTCACTTCTCTTCCTTGTTATTAAAAAAACTCCTTTATTGTTTCCATTTTTATTCACATTTACCAGCTTACATCAGAAGCCTGGGAGGGAGGCAAGGTAGCTATTGTCATTCTTATTTTACATGTGAATGAACTGAGGTTTAAGTGTCTTAACCAGAGCCCCAGTCTCACAATGCAACCACCTCTCTCTGCTGAGCTTTTTATTTCCTTTAATTGGGTTTGGCAAACTGAGTGGGAAAGTGTGAGACTCACTGGTCAGGTCAGGCATTAGACCAGGTATGGAGGAGGGAAAGAAAATTGCGTGTGTCAGTTCCTGCGCAATTAACCCACCCCATAATTGCCTGAACTGATTTCTTGCTCTGGGTCAATGTCGTGGGATGTTCCTCACCATCATTATGAAACAGCTGCCAAAACAAGAGAGCAGCTCCTATGATGATGTAACCGCACACTAAAAACAAAACACCAGAAGATCCCAAAGGCCCTACCAACTAGACACTTACCTGGAGTGGAAAAGGTTTCAAGGGATGTCCCCAAGTTTTTATCTATGAAGGTCATTTAAAATGACATCTCCTATCCCCCAGTGCTGTAAAACCCAAGAGATAGCATCTTTGCCCCTGCAGTCCTGGTTCTAGCCCCAGTCTCTCCATTTCTCCTCAGCTAACACCCTAGATTCCTTGAGGCATATCTTTATCTGCCTTGTTTTCTTATTTCCCTGTCTTTTTCTCCCCTAATTTTTCTTCCTCTTCTGTCTGCTCCCAACTGAAACTGATGTGGGAGAGGGTGGATCAATAACCAGGTACCCAAGTCCATAGGATATCAGCACAGCATTTTAAGGCAAGTACCAGGGAAAAGAGAGGGTGACTGGCTCTTAATGAGGACCAGCATCCTCCCCTTCTGACAGAGTCCTTCTTATACCCCACCAATGAAAAATTCTCTGAGGGGATGGTCACTTAGCTGGAGGTCTGGAATCTGGTGGTCTCACAGCTTTGAGAAGATAAGCACCAGTGAGATAACAGGATGCCATTTGGGCAATTTGGTCAGTCTCAAGGGTCACTGTGATTTATTCTTTGTCTGCTTGGTCGACATAACAAGCCATCTTATCAGTGAGACCCCCATGTGGACCCTATCAAGCATGAGAAACTTAGAACCTCAGATACACCTTGCTGCGGAAGCCTCCCCCTCCTCACATAAAACAGCAGCACATTCTGTCTGAGAAAATGAACAGTAAGAGCCTCAGTTTATAGCAGCCTCCAGATCCATGGCCGATAGACTGGCTTACCGTATAAAGTCCAAACCTGGGCAATTTCAAAAGTGATAAAGCTGCTATTAATAATCATCCCAAGACTGAAGACACAGATGAGGACTGTCACAGTAAACTTGGACATATGATCTCCTTAGAGAAAAGTCATAGAAATGATCAGCTGACACTGTCAGCCAGAAATCCCAAACTATCCTTAAAAAGCTGCCTATTTTGTATGAGCAGAGATCACTGGAGTTGGAAAGAAGTGATATGAGCCCCAAACCTAACATTAACCAGCTGTGTGATTTTAGGCAGGTTACTTTACTTCTCTGAACCTCATTTTCCTTATCTGCAAAACAGAGGTAGAATTAATTGCTACTTCAGAAGGCTTACCAAGGCACTCCTAGATCTGAATCCAGAATACTGAGATTATTATAGAACAGAAACAAAACCAACAAAATGGAGCTCTTTCTTGTTGCTCTGTGATCGCCAGCAAAGTGTCTAGCTAGTGATACCTGGCTTTGATTACAAAATTAACGTTTGAGAATCTGATGAAAACCCTGGACCTCGGACCTCTTCCCAGGACAAACGTCCAATGTTTCACAGGTGGCTTTAGTGGCCTCCCTTACTCCCATCCCAAAGATCACCATGAACTAACTCTCCAAGGCAGTGCTCTCTAGTAGAAATATAATGTGAGCCACATATATAGTTTAAAGTTTTCTAGCAATCACTTTTAAAAACTAAAAAACAAAGAAAACTGATTTTAGTAATGCATTTTATTTAACCCAATATAGCAGTAACAGTGCACTTCAACATGTAATGACTATTAAAAAAAATCCAAATTTTTTAATATATTTAAGGTATATTTTAATGTATATTTTTCATAAATTTCAAATTTCATGAAACTTTAATATATTTTCATAACTTGTCATATTTAATATATTCTAATTATCTTTCACTTTTAATATGAAATTTCATATATTTTAATATATTTGTCTTCAAAATCAAGTGTGTGCTTTGTACTTGTAGCACACTTTAGTTTTCATTAGCTACATTTCAGGTACTCAATGGTACATGCAGCTCATGGCTACTATATCGGGCAACACAGATCTGTGGTCATTTTTTAATATATGGTACTCAGACCACCTGAATCTTCTGGTTAAAAGCAGACTCCTGGGACTTCGTGGTAGTCCAGTGGCTAAGACGTCACACTTCCCAGTGCAGCGGGCCCTGGTTCTATCCCTGGTCAGGGAACTAGATCCCACATGCCGCAACAAAGACCCAAATAATAAAGACCCAGTGCAGCCAAATAAATACATTAATTAAATATTTTTAAAAAGATAAGAAAATTAGGCTTAAGTTACTTTTTAAAAAATAAATAAAAGTGCAGACTTTTGGATCCCAAGACCAGAGATCCTGATTCAGCACATCGGCACTGTATCCAACACTCCAAGGTGATTTTTATGAGAATCAAATTTAATGTATTATCAAGTGATGTAGGTACTTGAAATGTTTTTAAACCCATTCATCTTCGCTTGAAGAAATCAATGAAAAGTAATACCAGGAGATGTGCCTGGAGAGGAAAAGGAAAAAGCAAGAACAGAAGACAAAAGGGGAAATGAAAGAGATGAACCAGACATTCTGGCCTAGGTAGTTAGCAAGCAGAACCACCCAGTTGTTTGGGAATGAATTATGTCTTTCCCGCCCCACAATTCAGTGATCCCACTCAAGAAGGGCAGTCGGAGGCGAGTGGGAAAGGGAAATGCTTTACCCCTGAGGCAAACACTTGGAAACAGGTGAATTTGACGTTGGGGCTCAGTGAGGATGAGAAACTGGGAGAACATGGGGCAGTCAGAGGAGACAGAAAATTGAGCTGCAGACTGTGGGCTGAGTCCAGGTCTCAAAGCAGGGCCACTTGGGCCCAGGGTGGAAGGGAAGCTGGCTTGGGGAATTTCCATGGTCAGAGGCCAGGTTACATTGTATTCCCATCCAAAGTAGTTGTGGTAACAGGCTTGTTGGGAGGCTGAGGAACAAAATTAGGACGTAGATAGAATAAGGCAGTAATGGGCTAGAGCCCCCAGCACTAGCACTGGACAGCCCATTTAGCTTATCTCTCCCCAAACTTTGTGGTCAGTGACATCAGGTCAGTAGCTTCAAATCAGCTACAGTGGGAGTATTTACATCATGGAATCAGCAAACACTATAAATTTATTTGTGTGTGTGTGTGTGGAGAGCTAATCAGCTTCTAAACACACCACTGGGAAAAGTCCCGGCTCCCAGAGGAGAAGCTCCCAACAGATAAAGAAAACAAGCAAATTTGAGCCATTTGTCCTTGTACCCATAAGGGAAAATGAATTTTTTAAAAGTAAATGTGTTGCCTTCTAAAACTTTATAGTAATAATTTTCAAAATTGAAAAAGAAGGACTTCCCTGATGGTCCAGTAGCTAAGATTCCATGCTTCCAATGCAGGGGTCCCAGGTTCCATTCCACATTGCCACAGCTAAGAGTTTGCATGTTGCAGCTAAAGATCCGGAATGCTGCAACAAAGATCGAAGATTCCTTGTGCCACAACAAAGACCCAGCACAGCCAAATAAAGAAATTTTTTAAAAACTGAAAAAATGTTTGGCATTTGGGGTGAAAGTGAGAAAAAAAAAATAGCACAGGAAAAAATGTGACCTTAAATACCAGGGTTAGAAGACACCCAGCCAATGTGGAGTATATGTGTATATGAGACAGACAGACAGACAGAAAGGGGGAGGGGGCAGAAGACCAGCCCAGGGGCACATGTCAGGTTAAGTACCACATTCAGTCCTGTGGCTCTAAAGGGTTACCTCTCAATTGTAGTTGGTTTGAATCATTTACCTCTCCCCTCCCTCCTTCCATTCACTTCTGTCTTCCAGACTGTCTAGATTTGGAATGGCTATCTCAGTGTGAGGATCAATTCTGTAAAAGATATGGATGGCCAGAAGCCTTGTCTCTCTGAAAGAGAAAGCCTCCCTCAGCACTTCATCTGTCACTGTGGAAAGTTACTGCTGCTGCTGCTAAGTCGCTTCAGTCATGTCCGACTCTGTGGGACCCCATAGACGGCAGCCCACCAGGCTCCCCCATCCCTGGGGTTCTCCAGGCAACCACACTGGAGTGGGTTGCCATTTCCTTCTCCAATGCATGAAAGTGAAAAGTGAAAGTGAAGTCACTCAGTCGTGTCCGACTCTTAGCGACCCCATGAACTGCAGCCTACCAAGCTCCTCCGTCCATGGGATTTTCCAGGCAAGAGTACTGGAGTGGGTTGCCATTGCCTTCTCTGGTGGAAAAGTTACTAAGCACTAGGCAAATGAACCCAGCAAGGGGATCTTTCTTTGGAGTTTAACCTGCTGTGTTTCTGAGGGTTTTTATTCAGTTTGGGTCTGAAAGCTGATAGTCACAGAGTAAGCTCCAGACAATGTAATTCCCATCTCATTTTCCTACCCTGAGGCTCCAGCTATGCCTGGGGATATTAGGTATGTAGTTCAAACAATCTTGGATTAAATGAAAGAAAGGCTATCTGCTTGGGGCAAAATCCCCATCATGGGACATAGCTGTTTATGTAGCCATAAGAGAAATAAAGTCACCACCAAACTTTTCTACAGCATACACAATTTATAAAGTGTTTGCACATATTTTATTAAATAATAAATTTAATACTGCTGAAGTCAGTACTACTGTGGTCTTCCCTTTGCACAAGAGGACATTTGCTCAGAGCTGTTAAGTAAGTAATTGGAAGAGCTGACTTGGAAGCCAAGGACTTGGATTGCCTGTATCATGCTCCCCCATGAAACACAGTCCACAGCCTGGTTATCCTGAGCCCATTCACAGGAAGCCTTACCTGTAATTCTCCCCAGCTGGCCATCGTACATCTTTCCAACAAACCCAGCTATGTGGGCTCCTAAACTCACTCCAATCATGTAAATGTCATCTAGAGAAGCTCCTTCTGCCTGGAATTTCAAGAGGTCCATTGTTAAAAATTGTGAGGGGCCAAGGAGTTGACAATACCTGGAGAAATTTCCCAACTGTTGACTTTGGAGAAACATCTCTAAGCACCGTATGTCCAATATCGTATTAAAATGTTACAACATCCCCACAAACTAGATCTTATTCTTTTGATTATACAGATGTGGTAACTAACTGACCGGGCTGAAGTCATCTTCCCAAGGTCAGACAGCAGCTGGGAGGGAGCAGGGCAGAATTCAAACTGGTCTGTCCAAATACAAACCTGTGCCTTAATTTTTATGCCATGGTGTTGTCTCCATTTGTGCCTCTGCTAGAAACCAAGCTGAGACATCTTAAAGCCTTCCCCATTGAGGAGAAGGGCAACCAAATATTTTAATGAACTCCTTTATCTTCACACCAGCTTGGTTAATGAGTTACCATGAAGAGGGAAGGAAGGAAAGAAAGGGACAGGGCATACTGTCCATAGTCCTGGGATAGCTGGTCATGAGTCATTTTAATATTCCCTTTCCCAAGGGCTGTGGCTTAGCTGAGGAGCTCATATAAAATTTATGTCAACCCTGGCCACAGTGTCTACCAGGTGTGGCTCTCTGAAATAGTCCGGAAGTCAAATCACTTTTTATCAGATTGGGTGTATCAGTTTCGGTTTTGAATAATCTGGTCTCTAAACTTTTGGCAAGTCTAAGAAAAGGAAGAGCTATGGAAGTTGAGGAAACTCTGGGCATTGAAGCCAGGAAACCTCTGCTACCCATTAGGTAACTTTATACAAGTTAGAAAAAGATGTCCCTTCCCCAGGACACTTTGCTGTCATTCACTAGAAAATTATTATGATAGATATATAAATTTACAATGTCTACAGAGACGATGGTGCTCTCTTAGATGGATTCCCTGTGCACTGCACAACCTGCACAGCCATACCTATGGGCCTTACCTTCAGCCCTTCCCTTCATCCTCCTGGGGGTTTATTCAAATAATATTTGCAAAACACTGCAAAAATTGCCCTCCTGGTCACTGTAGGTATCTCTTGGCTTTAAATATCCAGATAATGAACCAATTTCAATTTGGCTCTGAACCATCTAAGAGAATTTCTCCTTACCAACATTAGGTCGATAAATTCCTTCAAGACCGTTGCCACTTTTCTGGTCTTACTAGAAGCATGGTTGTACATTACAGTTGTAGCTCCTCGATTCCAATCAACAATAACCACATTCATGTCTTCTACAGAGAGCAAACTCTCTACTAAGTCCTCTATCCAAACTGGAGGAGAGCCTGTCGGCCTGAATCCATGGACCACAAAGGTGGTTTTCTTAGTCACGTTCAAGTTCCCCAAAAATGTGGAGTTGACAGCTTGTGCGCAGGTTGAGTTTCTCCTTGTGTAGAGCATCAACTTCACATTTAGTCCCGTTCCAACCACTGCACTGTGAAAACTCAGTTTGGTAAATGAAGGACATGTTTCATCTGTGTCTGAAAATAAAAATTAGATGGTATCATGACAGTTCTTTCCTTAGACAGACACCAAAGAAGAGTTTTGTCCTACACTCACTGGAGTTCTTTCCATGTGTCTTACAGTACCTAGCAAGAGGCTGGATCTAGTTGAATGAAGTTGAAACATCATATCTGATTTAGAGTTCATAAGTAGTGTCTTCTTGTTCACTCAGAAAATATTTTTTTGAAATCCTACCCTCTTTTGAAGTGTAACCCAAAAGTTATCTTAGTGAAGCCTTCTCCAACTCTCCCAGCCTTAATTACTGTCTGTCCTTCAACCCAGAACTCCCCAGCTCCTCTCTGTGCCACAATGACAGCACAATGAAGACATTTTCAGGGATGTACTATGGATATTTCTTTATATGGATGTCTATCCCATAGGACCACAGTCTCCTTGAAATGGTGGCTTATGATTCATCTCGTATATCCATCACAGTGCCCAGCACATAGTAGGGGACTTAGTAACTGGATCTGTGGGGTCCGAGCATCTTTCCCTGTCCACAGCTCCCAACTGCAATGGTGGTGGAGAACATGGTGTGCCTGGCTCTGCACCTTTCAAATACATCTGAAACTGTTAACCATGGCCTTTCTTGGGCCTTTCCTTCTTTGCTCAAGCATCATCTTTAAGCATTCATCCTACTGACTGGTCTCAAAGAATGGCCTTAAAAGAAAGGATGGGGATGTAAAGAGAACAGCTTAAGATGAGCTTAGAGGGCTTTCCTGGTGGCTAAGTCGTAAAGAATCTGCTTGCAAATGCAGAAGACACAGATTTGATCCCTGGTTGGGGAAGATCCCACATGCAACTAAGCCTGAGCATCACAACTATTGAGCCCATGCTCTAGAGCTTGAAGCTACTGAAACCCATGCACCCTAGAACCTGTGCTTCACAACAAGAGAAGCCACTGGCATGAGAAGCCCAAGCATCGCAACTACAGAGTAGCCCCCTCTCACAGCAACTAAAAAAAAGCCCACACAACAATGAAGACCCAGCACAGCCATAAATAAATAAATAAATAAATAGTTTTTTTTAAAAAGAAGAGCCTAGAGCATATCATTATGGCAGAAATTGAGATAGTATTTGAAAACATGCCACAGGGACACAGAAACCAACTTGAAGGGGCTTCCACTGACCAGATCTGGGATAATTTGAGGGCAAAATAATTAAGGACGGTAATGAGTGATAGGCGCTTGCATGCCACCCATGTACCCAGCATGACCCACATGCCACCCATGTACCCACACAAAAAATTAAGGAGGCTTTGAAATCTCTCACCCTAGAAAAGACATGGTTAAAAATTGAGCCCCAGGGACTTCCCTGGTGGTGAAGTGGATAAGGATGCCCCTGGATACAGGTTTGATCCCTGGTCTGGGAAGATTTCACATGCCGTGGACCAACTACTGAACCCTTGCTCCTAGAGCCTGTGCTCTGCAACAAGAGAAACCCCCCCAGTTAAAAGCCTGTGTACCCGCAAAAAGAGTAGTGCCCACTTTCAGCAACTAAGGAAAGCTCTTGCAAAGCCACAAAACCCCAGTGAACACATAAATAAATAAATGAATAATTTTAAAAAATTGAGCCCCCAAATCACACATTCCTCCTTTTACTTTATACTGTCTAGTAGATTGTGCAGTGAGGCCTGCTCACAATATAAATACTATCTTTTTCTTTTTTTTCTCAGCTTTATTGAGACATAACTGACAAGTAACATTGAGTAAATTTAAGGTGTGTGACATCATTTTATATTATTATACGAAGATACGGTTACCACAATAAGGTTAGTTAACACACTTATCACCTCACGTGTGAGAAGAGAATATTTAAAATCAACCCTCAATAAATTTCAAATATACAATACAGTATTCTTAACTACCATGCTGTGCATTGTACATCCAGAACTTATTCATCTTTGTAAACATTTTCTCCATCAGTTGGCCCCTTTCGTTTTTCCCTTCCTGTAGATTGCTTGCTCCAGGAAAACCTGGACTGAAACTTATCTGGTGCTTGTAGAGCAAGCCCAACAGTAAATAATTGACTGTTCAGTTAATCATTTTATTGAAAAGGAAGAGTAGTGAGGTAGGGCTGAGCCTGTGGGACTTAGCCACCAGTAAAACTGCGTTTTGTTCCTGGTTGTGTGACTGACTCACCAGGTGACCTGGGGAAGTTATAGCATCTTTCGCTCTCTACCTACCTGTCCAAGAGAGTTATGTGGTGGAGATTAATCATGAATGAGGTCATATTGGGGAAAACAGAGCGCCCTTTCCAAACAAGGAGATTGCTTAATTACTGTGTTTGTTCATTTTGAGCCAAATGAGCAATACTAGGTCAATGTGTGATAAAACCACGTATCTAAGTACTTGCAAGGCTCAGAGATGTGTCCTGAAGTTTGGGGCCAGAGCAGTTTTTCAGCAGCAACTGCCAACTTTAATGTCTACGGAATGGGTGATCTTTTTGGCCTGCTGAGTCCTTTCTAGAAGCCCTTAAACTTGACAGTTACTGAAAGGCAAGAAGGGCCGAACACGTGGATATTTATTTTTCACTTGATAGAACCACTGTGACTTCAAGTATTTTTAAATGTCTCGGTTATGTTTATAATGGCATTGTGCTCGGAAAAAGGCCATTGCTTTTGCTATGTGGATTTTACCTGTCACTCCTTTTTTTTTTTTTTTTCCATTTGACTTTTCTTTCTCATACTGGGAAGTTTATAGCCCGCTTTAATTTTTCTGGCGTTGATCTCTATAACTTTATATGAAATCCTTTTGTTTCTATCTTATGGGATGTCAGTGTGTGGATTGTAGGTCAGTGGGCTACCACACGCAGAAGCACTCCAGACGTAGGTATATTTATTCAGATTTAATTACGCTCCACTGTGAACTCCTGGCAAGGAGTTTGGGGCATCTGGAAACTGTGTTTCAGACTGTTGTGGAGCATATTTTTAAATTCTGCCATGCATCCGGCTGCTGACCTGTGTCAGAACAGTTGTCTTTCCTTATTATGCTCCAGTCCTGGCTTGGGTAACCCGAGACAGTGTCCAGTGACTTTCTGATATGAATGATGAGGGCATTAGCGCACTCAGGACTTCTCCTCTCTGATCCAGTATCTACCTCCTGATTTTTATTAGTTATAAAATTCCTTTCAGCTCACCTGGTGATTACTTTTTTGGTTTAAAAATAAATATTTAAGCCTCTATGAACTGGTATATGACTCAGAGAGAGTTTCTGTTCTATTTAGTATATCTATTCTAGCTCCTCCTAATCTACCAAGAAAGATGAGAAAGCTACTGCTCACATATTGCCTCTTGTATTGCATATCCTCCTTAACCCTTTTTTAAGAACACAAACACAAATGCACTTGCCAAACGTACACTTTGGGTTCCCTCTGTCAAAATACAGTCAGTCCTCTTTATTCATGAATTTCATCTTTGTGAATTCACCTAGTCAATATTTATTTGTAGTCCCCCAAATCAAACATTTCTCACCCCTGCTCTGCATCTCAGCAGTCTGGGTGTGCCTCATCCAGGGGATGCTCACTCCACTCCCTAGGAAGGAGGGCCCCCTATTTCCCTTTCCCTTCCATGGTTTCTCTCCTCTATCCTCCTCCCTGGTGACAGGTAGACTGCCACTTGGGGAAAGGTCAGCAGGGCATCTCTGTTTTACATTAGAAGCAGGAAATGATTTGGCTTCCACTTTTTCCAAAATCCAGCTATGTCGACAATAAAGCTGACACTTTAAGCCATGGGTCAGTTTCTCAGTTGGTTGAAACCCAGAGGAAAGAGGAGTGTGAATGCCACCCACACCTCAGCAGCAGACTGGGAGCCCTTGAGGGCAGAAATTTTATTTTTAATAAGTTTAAAAATTACATAATATTTAATGCATATAAAATAAGAATACAGAATATTTCCAAGTGATAAAACAAAGTAGTAAACACTCTACCTAAAGACCTAAAATAAAACCCACATGTATTTGTAACCCCTGAAATCAATACTTGAGGGGCTTTTTCAGTCACGCACAGACCCGGGCCGAGTGGCAAAAAAAAAATCTGAGTTGCTCCACGCGACACTCTCAGCAGTGGTCAAACACATCAATGCTCTGCCTTCTTGTTTCAGCTCTTGCAACAAATGTCCTTTTCCTGGCCTATTACTTTCACATTTTTTGCTTCTTGTGCCTTTTCTTTGTGATTTCTCCATTTAGAATCCCCCAAACATAGTCCTTAACTGTTGGCTGGTGTCATAAAGGCTGTGATGTTACCTTACAGAGAAAATGTGCTCCATAAGTTTTGTTCAGGTATGAGTCATAGTCCTGGCCATGAGTTCAATGTTAGCAAGTCAATGATATATATTAAATACAGTGTCTTTAAAAAGGAACACATATAAAATCAGATTATGTATTGATTGATCAGTCAACAAAAATGCTGTAACCAGAGGCTCCCCAGAACCTAAGCCTGTATTTCCCCTCCAAGCAATAGTCCAGTAACTGCTACTTCAGTGCCTGAGTTCCTTTACAGAACAGGAACTGCCATAAATAATGAAGAGGAAGTTTAAATAAAATTTATCTTCTAGAACTATATTTCCCTGGCTATGTAGTTTTAGTTCTAGAAAGTACAAGATCATTGCTCACAGTGAGTCCTTTGCTTGACCTTCATTCGCTCCTGAATGACTCGTTCTTGCTTTCAAGACAGGCTCCTAGACAGCCCTTCACCCATCCCCAACTGTGCTCAAGGGATAAGAAACTTTCGTGGGAGACAGAACCAGTCTTAGGGATGGGGGACTGCCCTTGAGCAGAAGCTCTAGGGCTAGTAGAAACTGTTGATTTTTTCAATAGGACAATTTTATCCTGTTTCTTTTGTTTGATTGTTCTGAGACATTCCTGGATACAGTTTGATTAGCTACAAATAAATTTGACTCTTCTTTTTTTTTTAAGTTGGAAAAGTGTGGAGTGGCTAGTGGATAACATATTCACTATATTATTCTCATCTGTAAGTGAATTCCTTGGCCTAAATGATGCTCTGACTTTATATGCTTTCCCCCAGGATTTATAGATATTCTGCTTCCTTCCTGTGTTGAATTCCTCTCCATTTTTTCCCCTTAAATATTACTTGTTTTTTCATACCATGATCCTGAAACATTCTTTCCTTTTCTGAAATAACTTCCCCCACTAGCACAGAAGTTCCAAGATAACTAATCTATTTGTCCATTTGTCCATTCTTATGTTCCCAGTGCCAAGAACAGGGCTTGCATCAAATATTTCCTGGATAAATGAATATCAATCTGTTAACACATTAATCAGCTGTTCAGAATGATCCATATAAATACCATATAGTGTATGACATAACGTTCATAAAGTAAATGAAGCATGAAATGCATTGTGACTGAAATTATTAGAAATATATCTGCAAGAGACACAGCCTGGAAAATCATATGCAGACAGCAATAAGTCACGCACTCCACCCCAAAGTTCTTTGTTTAAAATTGCCTCAAGTTATTAATCCTTTTCTTCTCAGAATTAACATCATTTTTAAAAGAATATATTACATTTATCTTATTTTGGACTATGTTACAAATTAGTTTAAGCTTCTCTAGGGCGGGCACTGTGTTATTTTTAGTCTAGTGTGTATCCAGCACCAAGCTCAAGAACTTGTCTTGTTGTTGGGCCTGAAATTCTCAGGCAGTTTGGAGAGCACGTAAGGAGTAAATATATGTGAATAGCAAATTTGTTACATTGCTTCACCCTCATATAGTTCGTTACATTTTACTTTGAGCTTCCCTGGTGGCTCAGACTATAAACAATCTGCCTGTAATATGAGAGACCTGGGTTCGATTCCTGGGTTTGATCCCTGGGTTCAGTCCCTGGGTTAGGAAGATCTCCTGGAGAAGGGAAGGGCTACTCACTACAACTGAGCAACCCTCTCTCTCTCTCTCTCTCTCTCTCTCACACACACACACACACATAGACACACAAGCCTTCAGAAAGCAAACCTCGTTATATTGTTGTTTTGTTACAAAGTCAAGTTTGCTCAGAGGTAGTATTAACAGCTCAGCAGAACATGTTAAACTGGTTTCTAAAACTTAACCTCTTCTATTGGAGTTTATTTGAAAGGGGAGAAACTTTGTCTTTATTCTTCAGACTACTTTGAAATTCAGTCCCTTTGAAATGCCATTTCCTGTGGACAATCGGAAAATTACAGTTGGATTGGTGCCGCTCCCATCCAGTGATGAATTCAGACCCTCGTGCAGGGCAGGCCTGATTATCATTTACCGTCTTCCTTCTGTTAAATTAAAAGAAACATTCAAATAGTTTGTCAGGGAAAGCTAGCTATAACATCTTCAGAGATAACTTGTATGTGCCTGAGATGCTTTATTATAATCTAATACATGACTGCTCGTGGGCCGAATCCAGTCAGGATCATTAGCATATTGTCTTTAGTTGTTTTCTTGATATAAGGCAAAATTGAGTGGTTTAACAGTGACCACTGTCCCACAGAGCTGAAAATATTTACTGTCTGGCTCTCTACAGAAGTTTGCCAGCTCTGGTCTAATATCTTAACCAAAGTTTCCAGGCAAGAATATTGGAGTGGTTGCCATTTCCTACCACAGGGGATCTTCCTGACCCAGGAATCGAACCCATGTCTCTTGCATCACCTGAACTGGCAGGCAAGTTCTTGACCACTGCATCACCTGGGAAGCCCTTGCCAACTCTGGTCTAATGTCTTACACAAAAACACAACATAATTTTGGAAAGAGCCTGGATTTTGGAGACAGACCTAGGTTTGAAGTTCAACGCCATTGCCTACGAGCTATGTGACTTCTCTTAATTAATTACCTAACCTCTCCAGGCCTCAGTTTTGCATGTTTAAAATGATCGTAATAATGCCAATCTGTCAGGCAGTGCTTTGCAGAGTCATAGTGAGCCCAAGGCAAAAAAAAAACCACACACCATGTAAATGTACACATTTACATGTGCCTGCTAAGTTACTTCAGTCCTGTCTGACTCTTTGTGACCCTATGGACTGTAGCCCACCAGGCTCCTCTGTCCATAGGGATTCTCCAGGAAAGAATACTAGAGTGGGTTGCCAAGCTCTTCTCCAGGGGATCTTCCCAACCCATGGATCCAACCTGCATCTCTTATGTCTTCTGCATTGGCAGGCGGGTTATTTACCACTAGCACACCTGGGAAGTCCATACATATTTATATAAGTATACATATATTTATCAAAATACCCTCCCATATTTTGAACCAAGTGAAAAATAGCCCTTCATTATTTAATCTGTTCATACACCGTGGTCAACTCTTATAATATAAACCACCTAGCAAGGAAGGGAGTTGTCATGGACCCAGAAATGCAGGACAATTAGAAACAATTTTTTCTGTTGTACAATAACACCGACAAGTAAAATGATCAGTAATATATCTTACTAAAATGTTTGGCATTCTGTTCATCATAGATTTGTGTTGATTTTGATCTTTTAAAAATATTGTATTAAAATATCACCTATGCATGATAATATGCATTATTAATGACATGCATATTATCATTTGCATTAAATATTAAATGATAGTAAAACATTTAGATATTAAAGTATCACTTGTGTTGCATTAAAATATTATAAAAATAAAATGTTTTATTGCATTAAGAAGTTGTAAGTTGACTTATCTTGATTACTATTTTGGTGTCCCTTCCAAACGTTGCACTTGATAAGTGCCTTACTTGCCACACTCTAATCCCAGCCTGGCTGTCAGGTCTGATGTGAGAATGAGAGAAAATGCCTGTGAAAAATCTAAAGTGTTACATGATATGTTGTAGATGCCAAAAACACTAGAAACTATTTTATTTATTTTTCTGTTTATTTATTTGGCTGTGCCAAGTCTTAGTTGTGGCATGTGGGATCTAGTTCCTTAACCAGGGATTGAACCCCGGCCCCCTACATTGGGCGTGCAGAGTCTTAATCATTGAACCAGCAGATGTTATTGCTATTCTCCATCCACTAAATCTTGTTCAACTCTTCACGACCGCATGAACTGCAGCATGCCAGGCTTCTCTGTCCATCACTATCTCCCTGAGTTTTGACATATCTCAAACTTATGCCGTTTGAGTCAATGATGCCATCCAACCATCTCATCCTCTGTTGCCTCCTTCTCTTGCCCTCGATTTTTCCCAGCATCAGGCTCTTTTCCAATGAGTCAGCTCTTTGCATCAGGTGGCCAGAGTATTGGAGCTTCAGCTTCAGCATCGGTTCTGCCAATGAATATTCAGGGTTGATCTCCTTTAAGATCGACTGGTTTGATCTCCTTGATGTCCAAGGGACTGTCAAAAGTTTTCTCCAGCACCACAGTTAGAATGTGTCAATTCTTTTGCACTCACCCTTCTTTATGGTCCAACTCTTCCATCCATACATGACTACAGAGAAAACCATAGCATTGACTATACAGATCTTTGTCGACAAAGTGATGTCTCTGCTTTTTAAAACACTGTCTTGGTTTGACATAGCTATTCTTCCAAGTGTCTTTTAACTTCATGGCTGTACTCATCATCTGCATTGATTTTGGAGTCCTAGAAAATGAAATCTGACACTGTTTCCACATTTTCCCCATCTATTTGCTATGAAATGATAGGACTGGATGACATGATCTTAGTTGTTTGAATGTTGAGTTTTAAGCCAGCTTTTTCCACTCTATTTTACCTTCATCAAGAGGTTCTTTAGTTCCTCTTCACTTTCTGCCACTTTTTACCACAAGGGCAGTCCCCAAAACTAGTGATTTTTAATGATATTATTAAATTGGGTTAATAGTATTGATCTCATAGGATTATGAAAACTAAGTAAGTAAATCACTTAGTATGAGATTTGACATAAAACCAGTGCTAAATAAATTCCTTCCTTCCATCATTTTAGTTTCCTTAATTCAACCAAGAATTTGAAAAGGGGAAGCTTTATTAGCCAGTATACAAGGGAAGTTCTTCTCCCTGACGAGGTAAAACAAATAATCTATTTGGATCATCCATTTGCTCATATTAAAATGAGGTTGGTCCCTTATTCCTTAGCCATTTAGCCCACTCTAGCATTCCTTTAGGAAATGAAATTCTAAGATCTTCAAACTAGCTGATTTGAAAGGACAAGAGGTATCTACCTAAGAAGACATATTTTCCAGGACTTTCTTGCTAACCAAAGACAACTCTAATCTAAAAAAATTAATATATCAACAAATTTACATTTAATTAAACGATCTGAAAACAGGGACTTCCTGATGGTCCAGTGGTTAAGAATCCACCTTGCAATGAAGGGGCAGTTGCAAGGAATTAAGACCCCACGTGCCCCAGAGCAGCTGAGCCCATGAACCTGAGCTACCAAGTCCGAGTGCCGCAGCTAGTGAGCCTGTGCGCTGCGACTACCACCCGACCCGACACAGCCAGAAAAATAAATTGAAAAACATATTTTTAAAAAAGACCTGATCGCCAGCCCAGGATTGATGCTCGGGACTGGTGCAGCGAGATTTCCCG